>JAUPFN010000001.1:45667592-45690092 GCA_036924255.1 Apodemia mormo | reverse complement strand
TAGTTTCACGATATTTTAGTTCTTTAAAATCTGCGTCAAATGCCGTTCTTAAAATCAAAATCAAATCAAGTTTCCAAAAGTTACAGCAACAAATACTAACTATACTATATTATAAAAAGATACTGAGTTTGTAATATATACAAATACATATACGTACTTCTTCGATCTCAGAGCAACATGGTACAAATAGATGAGCAATTGTTCAAGAAGAGCCAAAACCAAATATATTCCATGTAATTAAATATAACATACATTCACGCCAAATTCATATAGACATTGTATTATACACTAGCTGTTGCCTGCGACTTCGTCCGCGCGAACTTCGTTTACTCCGCACAGCACCTCTCCCGTAGGTGATAGTGTGATAATATGTAGCCTATATGTTGACCCGACCTGTCAGTAATATTCATGCAAAATTTGAAATTTTTTTTATTTTTTTTTATTTATTTATTTCATCAAAAAAATTAACATAAACTTACAAATATTTCAACATCCTTAAACCTCTTTGTAGGTTTGTGTGGATGTTGCACACTTCACGGTTTAAGTATTGATTGATGTTTTAGCGAAGCTACATTACACTACATAAAATTTTAACATTACATCGCTCTTATCAGTTGAAATAAACTAGTACCTATCTTTAATCAACTTGCTACCGGGTTTTCCACTCTGTGTCGTTGGCGTACAGGCCATATTAAGTAAGTAAATCCATGCAGTACTTTTTGAGTTTACCCCGGACATACATACAGACAAACAGACAAAAATTCTAAAAACTATATTTTTGGTTTCGATATCGATTGTAAATCACGCCCCAAGTATTCTTTTAAAAAAAATATTTAATGTACAGTTTTGACTTTTCTACGATTTTATTATATGTATAGATTATGGTCTAGGCTGATTTGCCTTGCTTTCCACAACTTGTCAGTTGAGGGCAATTAGCCAATTGAACAGATGAATGCACGTCGCAACCTCTGCAATTCTGTTCCGAGAAAATATTCCGTAGTGTGGGTTCACGTTAGAGCTCTAGCAAACGATCCGAAGAGTACACAGTGACAAACAAGCATAAAACTGACTGGAGACAAAATTGTAACAAACTATGATTTCGTTTAATCGTCAACTACATTAATATATCTTTTAAGTTGAACAACAAAACATCAACCGTAAATAAAACAGTATATACGTGTGTGGGTGGGTATGTGTGTGTATGAGTATCCAATATATTGCATAAAAATATTACCGTTCTACACTTCTTCTCCATTTAAACTCTAACCTAAATTTCATAATTTCATAGTGTTCATTTCGCACAATTTCAAAAATTTTTTTGCTTCAAAGTTATATATATATATATATATATATATATATATATATATATATATATATATATATATATATATATATATATATATAAAGTCAAACAATCTAGAAGTTGTGAGGAGACTACAATAACACCATTGCCAAATATGATTTCCTTTAATATTAATAAAGTTTCGAATATTTTAAACTCCAAAAACATCTAATTCTATTCTAATTTAACAATTTAGTGAAAAAAACTCAGTACCGAAAAAAGCCGGTGTTATATTTGGTCTACGTTAGTCATCTCATTTTTTTAACCACTCGCTAACAGCCAGTAGGCTAGATGGGAAAATTTCTCCTAACAAATTGTCCTAGCTACTCTGACATTATAGGCTATAATGCTTATATACGTCCTTTTCTATAAGGCTTTTAGAGAATGTTATTTCTATCAGTCGTATATCTGCAGCGAACTCAGCTCAATATACTCTGCAAAAATTACTTCCAAAAAAAATTCATTCATAAACGGCTGCACGACATTTGTTTTCTTTAAACATCTGGTATGTTAAATGATACGAATTAATGATAGGCGTTATAATCAATGCTCGTTTCTGATTGGGTAAACATCGCATTGTAATAATTAAATCATTGGCGCGTGAAATAAACAAGAACAACAATTTAATGGTTTGAAAAATTAGTCAAGGAGGATGTTATGTAAAAGATAGCAATAAAACAATTTAAATCCAAAAATTGCGTTGAATGTTATTCAAAATATCAAAGTCGGTCATCATTTTGAAAAATAATACATTTTTTTGATCATTTAATTACTAACATTTTTACTAACCTTATATTTTGAATTCTTCGAACTCAAAGCCTTCTTAAGCATAGTTACTTTTTCTTTGAATCTCAAAGAAAAAATAACTATGCTTACCTCAATTTGGCGGAAATTTTTAAAATTTTAAGCGGAATCTAGTAGAATTTAGTAGATTTTAGCAGTGTCTTTGGTAGATTCAAAACCAAATCGGTTCAGCCGTTCTCGAGTTTTAGCGAGACTAACGAACAGCAATAGATTTTTATATATATAGATAGATATATACATGGGCGTACCGAGGGGGGGGGGGCAAGGAGGGGCAGCTGCGCCCCCCTGGAATTTGTTTACATCTCTACGAACTATTTACTGTTGTAGAAAAAAATATAGTAAGATCTCTATAGGTCTATTTATTTCTATTCTATTGACCGAATAAGATTCAAACACGACTCGTCGAATTTGAGAAAACTCAATGTGAGTATCAAAGGATGACGGAAATTATGTTCGCTCGCATTTCGACATAAAGCTAACAAACTAGAGCCTCATTAAGTTTTGCCGTCAGACTTCTTATGCAAAAATAAAATTTGTAGACGTTTTCATCTTGTTAGAACTTTGAAAAGTTAAAGTTATTTATGTTATACGATAGCAAACAAGCTGATGATTTTTCTATTAAAAAGAGACAATAATTGCTTAAAATACCAAAGGAGTTAATGGCACTTCCTTACGGTAGGAATTTAAGCTATCAGTTTATCAGCAACATTACTTGAAATTCGACAGAGACTAGCATTAAAGCTATTGACTGGAAGAAAAAGGCAAGTGATGTTACCAAGTACTGAGCAGCTGTCACGTCATTGTACCACCTTGTACTGATATAGATTAAGACAATTTGGACTTATTATATTTTACACGTTTGTCCAATCGTTCGCTTTTAACCAAATGCTTGGTTATAAGACAGATAATTTATCCTTCTTAAAAGAGCTAGACTAAAGGCTATTGTTAATAACTTTACAAACAATACTTGTACACTAATATTTTTTTGTATTACTAGCTAGGGGTGAGATTTTAATTTTTTTTCCCTTCAATTTAGAACATTCTTTAAACAAACCTTGACATAACAATAAGAAACCGCCTTACCGTTATGTCAAGGTTATGCCGTATATATATATATATATATATATATATATATATATATATATATATATATATATATATATATATATATATATATATATATATATATATATATATATATATATATATATATATATATATATATATATATATATATATGTATATACGGCACTTGGCACTACGGCACTTATATCAAATATTTCAAGAACTGTTTTTTTACGAAATAATTTGTGGGCATAATAATTGCAAATGTTCTATACTTTTAATAAAAGTACTAAATACTAAAAGGAGCCCGGGACCAACGAGGGGGAAAAAAGTTATTTTTAAATATGCATGTGATGCTTCAGAATTCTAAATTCTAACTATAAGCACAAAATAATAAAGAATGTTTACTCCAAGCAAAACGTGTAGTATTATATTTTAGTACATGTTCCGAATATAAAGCACTGCCTACGTTGCTTGTTCTGTGTCCTAAAATTCTCGCAAGCAAAAACAACAGTCTAAAGTGGTGAGACGTTACAAAGCAGCAGTACACTCTAGGCATGGATAATAAAACAGTCAACATATTAATTTTCGTACTAATTTTTTTTAACAATTAACAACTGTTATTTATATAATTAATATATTAGCAAATGCTGTTAAAAGTAATTTTTATGCATCACTATAATTATCAATAACTTGATATATGATAATAATGTTATTAAAAATATTTAAGAGAGCGTTTTTTTTTACTCGCTAACTTGATTTATGATAATACTGTTATTAAAAATATTTCGAGAGACCGTGATAATAATAACTGTTAAAAGTTATCAAAACTATTCTAGAGGACCTTTTTTTTGGTAGCTTCGTATTTTACTGCTTCTAATAGGTACTTATTATATATAGGCTACTGATATAATATAACATAAATAAATAACTGTTAAATATTAATTAACTTTAACAACATAATAGTTAATCTGATTTAACAATAATTTCCATGCCTAGTATACTCCCGCTTGTCGCTTCATCAAAAGTTTAGAACTATGGTAATATATTATGACAAATACGTCATCATACCCTTATTCTAAGAAGAGAGATTTATAAGCCAAACATTTTCTAATATAAATTAAGTCCTTTATTATGTCAGCATATATTTTCAAAATGGGACTTTGAATCTAATTGTACTGAAATTAAGATGTGATATTCTGTGAATAGCACTGAAAGTTAATTCTCAACCCTTTGCGGTTGTTTTGATGTATATTTACAAAGAAAATGTAGCGTAGGTTGACTTAATATTATACATACATCTTACATAATTGTTTTTACTCATATTTGCTGGTCTGAGATTTTAATGGAAAATGGTGCGTTTTTCCTGGTCCCATCAAAAGATTACAACCAAGTACCTAGATAGCTCCGCCGATGAAAGGAGTCAATCATCGCCTATACATATCAAAAATGTTAATACTCGTAGTGACAAAAATGTAAAATATAAATGAGACACAAAAAATCGGCCAACTGCGAGTCTGACTCGCGCACGAAGGGTTCCGTACCATCATAGCACAAAAAAATACGGAAAAAGCACGTTTATTACCCTCAATATATATATATATATATATATATATATATATATATATATATATATATATATATATATATATATATATATATATATATATATATATTAATTTTTAGTATTTGTGGTTATAGCGGCAACGGAAATACGTCACTTGTAAAAAAGTTCATCTTTCCAGCTAATAGATTAATGAGATATAGCCTGGTGACAGACAGACGGACAGACAGATAGCGGAGGCTTAGTAATAGGGTTCTGTTTTACATTTTACGTATGGAACCCTAAAGATGATAAAAAATGTACAAAATCTGTCCAACTGAGTCCAAACATGATACATTTGCTGCAGAATATTAAGGCGGGGTATCAACAAAGTTCCTTGATTGCATCGAGACACCAAACCAAGGTAGGACAACAACTCCTTTAGGAGTATATTGTTCTTTGGACAAAAACAATCCGGCTTCAATAAACTTTCAGCTAAACGTAATCTAATCGCAGTAAAACTGTTAATAATAAACTTACCATTTTCTTTTTCTCCGAAAATCTCCATCAGTTTTCCAGCAAATTAAAGAAGAACCTTAGGAAATTATACTCTCTGAAACAAAAACAGAATTTTCCAATTCGGTTCATGTCTTTGAGTAATCGAACTACAAATATATTTATATTATAAATGTGAAAATTTGGATGTTTGAATGAATGGGTGTTTGTTACTCAACCACGCAGAAACAGTTAAACGGATTTGAATGAATTTAGCATCTAGGAACATGATGATTTGGAATAGTACATAGACCACTTTTAATACCGGAAAAGTTATGTGATCTGATAAATTAATAAAAGAAATAATTAAAATGATCGATGTAAAAAATGCTATATAAATGGAAATATACGATCTACATAGAGGAATTGCTGATTAAGGCTTTATTGCCTTGTAATAAGGGTTGTAACAGTACGAATGTCTAATAGTATAGATAAAGAAGAAATTGAGGAAATCCCCTCCCCCCCCCCTCCCCAGTTTTACCGCGTGTTGGTCCCAGGTTCCTTTGAAGAATACGCCAACTGCCTTTCTGCCACGCAGGTCGTAAAAGGCGACCGATTGGCTATACGAGTCACTAACATCGTTGTTACTAGGTTCTGTATTGTCTCGCCCGGATCTATTCCTGCCACAATAGCGTCAGTGTTTGCCACTGTCGTGTTCCGGTTTTGAGGGTAACTTATACATGTGGTGTTAGACCTCGCCAGAAGATAGCAACGCACCATTAACACCTTTGGTGTCTATAGGCGATGTCTCTTTCCCTCAGGAGACCCATCTGCTTATTTGCTATCTTATGATATAAAAAAAAAATCAGTTATATCATATACTAAAATTATTTTAGTTATTTGCGGTTGTTATATTGTTGCTATCATGTACATGGGGCACACTAAAAGTTTTGCACTTCTAGCTAATCGGAACTATTTGGATTTCGAATATTACATTTTTAAAACGTTGCAACCTTCTTAGTAATAAAAAAAAACAATTGGCGGGAAATGATTTGTCAATTGTTTTTTATCACACATCACAGTTCTACGTACGCAACGAAAATGGAATTAAGTCGAAAAGATTTTAGAGCGATGATTTTTTATGATTTTAAAAGTTCTCTTTCTACGCAAGACTTTGCCGCTTGTCTTCAAAATGCTTTTGGGAGAGAAGCACCTTGTTTGAGCACCGTGAGGCGATGGTTTGCTGAATTTGAGAAAGGTCGAGTTTCTTTACATGACGAATTTCGTGAAGAGCGGCCTTTAACTGCCGTCAACGAAAATAATGTGGCTACTGTTAAGTGGTTAATTGAAGAAAACCCCTGGATTACCTATGAGACAATTCGAGGACTATTGGGGATTGGTATGACCCAAATTCAAAAAATTTTACACGAAGAATTAAAAGTTCGGAAACTTTGTTGTCGTTAGATCCCTCATGAACTGACAGCGGAGCAGAAGCGGGCTCGCGTGGAATGGTACTAACAGATGCTACTGAAGTACGACCACGGAAATTCTAACGCTGTTTATGACATTGTCACACGAGACAAAACGTGGATTTATTGTTTTGAACCCGAAAAAAGCAGCAATCTTGTGAATGGGTGTTTGAAAATGAGAACAAGGCAACAAAAGTGAGACAGGCGAGAAACGTTGGTAAAAAAATGATTACGCTTTTTTTTCAGCTACGGGTCCTATCTGTACAATTCCACTTGAAGATCAAAAGAATGTTAGTGCCGAGTGGTATTCTACTATTTGTTTACTCAGGGTATTAGAAAAAGTTCGCGAAAGACGACCCAAAAGCCGCATTCTCCTGCACCATGATAACGCTTCTTCACACACGGCCAACAAAACAAAGTCATTTTCAGCTTCCGAAAAAGTACATCTCGTCACTCATCCTGCGCATAACCTCGACCTAGCACCCTGTGATTTCTGTATTTTCCCCAAAATCAAAGATTTGATGAGAGGTTTTACTTTTACCAAATCCGAAGAGTCAGTGATAGCATTCAATCAGCACGTAGAAAACATGCCTTCAGATCTGTGGTCCTCCTGTTTTAAAAAATGATGCGATCGCATGAAAAAATATTTAAAATGTAAAGGAGATTATTTTGAAAGCAATAAACATAATATTTTAGTTATAACATGTTGTTTTTTTAAATTACGCAAAACTTATAGTGTGACCTACGCATACAGGTTTGTACGGAACCCCCTGTGCTCGACTCTGACACGCACTTAGCCGGTTTTTTATTTTCTTATATATAGATTAAATTCCCAGCCCCTAGACATCTGATCTCAGTGCCGTAATTTGTAATCTACGCGTCTACTCCTAATGAAAACAAATACCAACAATAAATAGGTTGTTCTAAAAGGAAAAGCCTATTTGCCGACTAAATCTAATACAATTTACACGAGAGTAACCTGTTTTGTGAAGAGCCAAAACGTGTTTGAGTTTTCGTTACGTAAGCCCCGAGTGTCAGCTAAATGCAAATGCCTTTTAGACACGACTCAGGTTTATAACCAGTACTTAGTCATTAAGGATTTTAAAAAATCAGACTCCTCCATCTTTACCTGGTGGTTAGGATATTCCACGGATTGAACTGGATACTCCTTTCAAGGCAATTTCTTAGGTGGTTAAAGTCGTTTGAATTTACAAAGAAATACAGTGTTATAATACTTACCGATGAAATGAAATTACTCCAGAAGTATTCCTTAAGCCTAGCTTTTTATTCGACATGATAAAAAAGCACAATATGGCATATTTCTATTTTTTTATGATATAATATATCTACAAGCATTTGACATTTACATACATTTGCTCATAAGAACGGCTACGCATTTGCGCCCAACAACGTGTTTGTATGGTCTGTGGAATATTCATTGTTCAGATCAAATTTGTTCGGGCTTAGATCAAAACGCTTAACAGTTATTTACCAAACGAGAACACAGAAGTAACGATCGTTTAATCTGACATAAGAACATGTTAATGCTCCCTAATAGGGAATATGCAGGCAATTTTTTATTTTATTAATTCAATATTCACTTCATTTTGATATAGAAGAAAAATAAACATAGCTGTAAGAGTAGTAATTATTTTTTCTGACAGTAGTGATATATCTATATATATATATATATCTATATATATATATATATATATATATATATATATATATATATATATATATATATATATATATATATATATATATATATATATATATATATCACTACCATCGTGGCTATTAGGTGGTAGAATTCCACATTGACTCGCCCAGTTCTTGTACCACTGCCTTACCTATTTCTGCCGCCATAGCATCAGTGCTTGACACTGTCGTGTTCCGGTTTGAAAAATAAAGTTGCCGGTAAACTTATGCATGTGGTATTAGACCTCGCTATAAGATAGAACTCACCATTAACACATTTTAATTCGGTTTTCTATAAAAAGCGTGTTTTTTAGTTTTTTTTAAACTATTATTTATTTTCTACTTTTTAGTTTGGTTTATTTATAATAGCTTGTTTTTTTAATTTTAAACTATTGCACGACTCATGATGCGAAGCATCAGAGAGTGCTTTACGATCGAAAAATTTTTTTTCATATATACATATCTTCACGCCAGATCCCTTACGGGGTAGGCAGAGAGAACCGAGTGCCATACATCACGATCCTTGCAGGCTTGTCTCGCTTCCTCCACATTTATCACTCTTTTCATACACACACGCCGGTTGCGAAGACTCTTGATACCACCTTTGGAATTTTTTTTCGCCTTATTTTGACAACTATTTTTAGTATTATAGCCTTGTTAGTTAACGTAATCAAGATATTTTGCATACTATTGTCGAGATAATTTAATGGAGATTAATTCTATTCTTGCTAAAAATTAATTTAGTGCAATAGAAACAGAAAAAAATATGTAAATAGGTAAAAAAATTTCCTGTCTGTCATGTATGAAACTCCGGAAACACTGTAACTTATGAAAAAATCAATTATTTGAGTTATTTTTTTTAATTCTAATCGGCAATTGTAGATCATAGAATGCGAATGGCTAATAAATTCAGTGTCGTTTAATTACAATTAATAAAAAACGAAAACTACAAGACTGTATATCTATATATATCCATGTAAAATTAACATGGATGGTGATATATCTATATCTATAAATATTATGTACATTTATTTTGTTTTTATTTTTTTTTTGTTTTTTTTTTAATCAGTCAATTAAACTCAGTCACAGAGACGGTGGCGGACTCTTTGTGGCTCGTGAAATCTAAGTTATTTGCGCAGACACTGTGGCAAACTCTAATGCGCATACCTAGTCGAGTGCCGCGGTAGAAGCACGGAACTACTTACACGCTTATAGACATATGTGTGTGTGTGTGTGTGTGTGTGTGTGTGTGTAAGTGTGCAAGGCGTTCCTGTCGTACTCCCATACAGGACAATACGACGGGGCCAGATATGGGCCATGCTTGGCGCAACGCTGTCTATCTCTGGCCCATGCTTGTAAACCCGCTTTGGCCCAGCCTTAGTAGAAGTAGACTCGGTAAGATCCAAGAGCGTCTAGCGAATGAGTCTTTTGAGCAGAGAGCTATTAGAGTTGATCTCATTATTGAGCGAACTAGCGAACTAGCGACTAGCGAGAGAACTACTAGCGAACGAGTCTGCCGAGCAGAAGGCTCATAGAATTGGTCTCATTGAGGAGCGTTTAGCTAAGGAGTCCGCCGAGCAGAGAGCTCGTGGATTAGTAGTGATACGAAACCGTACAGCAATCGAGTCTGCTCAGCCACGTGAGAACCGCCTAGCGGTAGCGCGTCAGTGGTCCAAAGACTTCGTTCAATTACTGAGCGTAATTTTATAACCACCATAAATCAATATGCTGAAGTACCATGTACAATCTGTAAGAAATTATTATATCCAAAACAACAGGCGTCATTAGTTAAAGCACGTTTTGATTTTTTTTTTTGCTCGACTACCATAAAAAAAGAAAAGTTCCTTCTCAGACCTACTGGAACAACATGGAAGTTACATCTTTACCTCTTGAACTGACCGACTTGATAGACGTAGAACAAAGACTTTTGTTAAGAGTAGTTCCTTTTATAACTAGTTTCCACCCGCACCAAAGTGCTCGTCAACACGAATCAAACGAGCCCAAACTCGATAGAGTTTTGTTATTTAATTGCTGAGCTCCTATGGTCACCTTCTGGCTTCATCATCGAACCCTGCAGGATCTTAGTTAGCACTAAGCACCAAAGTGCTCGTCAACATAAATCAAATGAGCCCAAATTCGATAGAGTTGTGTCATTTAATTGCTGAGCTCCTATGACCATCTTCTAGCTACATCATCGGACCGTGCAGGATCCTAGTCACCACCAAGCACCAAAGTGCTCGTCAACATGAATTAAATGAGTCCAAACTCAATAGTCTTGTTATTAACCGATTTTTAACCATTTAATTATTAAGTTCCTGTGGTCACCTTCCGATTCAGATTCATCAGATCAACTCCATGTCATAATAAGGTTTCATTGTCATTCAATTAACATACGTATACAACATTTCAGCTCAATCGGTAACCGGGAAGTGGATCAAATTTACTTGCGAGATTTGATTTCAGACATCGAGATAGGTACAATAAATAAAAAAATGCTCATAAAACAAAAACTACTGGGCCTACCTGAATCAAATTTTTATGGGACCAATTCGAAACTATTCCGCATCAAACAAAAAAAGAATCACGTAATTCGGTTCAGAAACCTCGGAGAAATCGGTGTACATACATAAAAAAAATATACCAGCCGAATTGAGAACCTCCTCCTTTTTTTGAAGTCGGTTAAAAATGAAATAATTTTATCAAATTAGTATATTGTCATCGGTTCTCGATAAATCTACAAAGTTTGAACGAAATCTGGTCGTTTAAAGTGGGTCAAAATCGCGCCCAAAGAAGTCGGTTACAAACAAACATACAAACATACAGGTGAAGCTAATAAAAAGCGTGTAAAAATATCTCGACATAGCTTTTAGTTCCCGAGAAATTCGTAAATAAAAATAGAAACATGCAAATATTCAAATATACAAAAATATATATACTTACGAAATTTAGGAATGTACTTGGACACCTAAATAAATCATCATATTATAATATTATTCAATTCCAACAATATTACATACACACATACATACATGTCAAACTGATAACCTCCGTCTTTTTGTCGTGCAAAAAAAACCGTTTTTAGCGCCGACAAAAAAGGGTGTTATAAATTTTACCGCCATGTGTGTCTGTGTGTTTATCTATAGAGAGGAGAAAAACTGATGGAAGGCTCATCTGATGGCCTTACTATTCCGCCACACGGATAGCGACGCATCATCAAAACCGTTGGTGCCTATAGGCGAGAGTTATTTCATTCCATCAGGGATCCAAGTTATACATACACTCAGGCAGTTGCTCAAAACCGGTTGTACATACCGCTTATTAATAATATTGGGTTGTTGTAAATTCGCCATAGTTGTAAATTCGCCACACAAAAATGGCATGAAAAATATGTGTAAATTCGCCACAATCCTAATTTCGTATTGTAAACTCGCCACACATCTTTTTTAACTATTATAAATTCGCCACACTGATTTTTTTGGTATAGATCGCAGGAAAATTAAATGACAAATATAATAATATATTTATATATTACTAGCAACATAGGTTAGTGAAATATGATAAAAAAGTGAGGCACTACAACTTAGGATTTTCCTTGCTAACACTACTGTTTGCAAAATTAATACAAAATTAAAACATGTGGCAAATTTAATAATAGCTAGTATGTACCTGTGGCGAATTTACACATACTTTTTTGTGGCGAGTTTATAACAACCATAATATATTACGATGAAAGAATGGCTAAATACTTGGTGCTTATGTAAATTGGTTAAAAACTCGTCACAATAGTAAATTTGCCACACAAAAGAGACAAAAAATATGTGTAAATTCAGCGCAATCCTAATTTTGTTTTGTAAACTCGCCACACATTTTTTTAAACTATTGTGAATTCGCCACACTGATTTTTTCAATACAGATCGCATGAAAATCAAATAACAAATAGAACACAGAAAAATATTAAAATCAAGTTAAAGTCTCACTATCTAACAATGAATTTTTGCAGTACAATTTATTTTATAATAATTGTGTATTATATACGTTATATGAATGTGTATATTATATGATATATACTACAGTATATACAGTATACACACACATGTACACTGCAGCCTATACAATACGTTAAAATATTTATCATTAATATGGAAAATGTTATTTTATTCAACTTCCATATTAACATAATATCGGTGTAATTATATTTCCATTCCACAAAAATAATACTGAGTTTTACCCAAAGTGCCCCAGTTCTTTAACTTCTTAGACTTTTAAAAATACAAACCTATTTTCCTAAGATAATAATTATAAAATATTTTCAAGTCGGACTTTTCTATGAAACTTCTTCGTATTTATTTTGACTTCTTTTTGTAATTGAATTGATTGATTTGCTTTTTTGGAACACACAATGGATAGAATGGAATGGTTTTGTGATAGTTGTATATATCTATATTTTATACATATAATAAAATCGTAGGAAAGTCAAAACTGTACATTGAATATTTTTTTAAAAGAATACTTGGGGCGTGATTTACAATCGATACCGAAGCCAAAAATTTAGTTTTTAGAATTTTTGACTGTTTCTATGTATGTATGTCCGGGGTAAACTCAAAAGTACTGCATGGATTTATTTCTAATTTTGTATGAATATTACTGATAGGTTGGGCCAACATATAGGCTACATATTATCACGCTATCACCTACGGCGGAGGGGCAGTGCGGAGTAAACGAACTCCGCGCGGACGAAGTCGCTGGCAACAGCTAGTATATTATATAATATAATAATATAATATTTACCACAGATTACAACACGCTTTCGTATTGATTTTGACTTCTCCTTGTAATTGAATTGTATGATTTGCTTTTTTTACAATGGATAAAATGGAACGGTTTTGTGATAGTTTTATATATATTATATATTATAATATTTACCACAGATTACAACACGCCTTCGTATTGATTTTGACTTCTTCTTGTAATTGAATTGATTGATTTACTTTTTTACAATGGATAAAATGGAACGATTTTGTGATAGTTTTATACAAAATCAGCATCACATTGCAATCAAAAATGCTCTTAATCAAAAATGAATATAATATATCCGATGTTTATACACTGCTCCTTATAAGTCGTACCCTTAGGCAAAGTATCTTCAGATACTATATAATTATATTTCCAGCCTCAAAGCGAAGCGGAAATTAGATCGTATCGTTTGAGGATCCTAGTTATTTATTATACAAAAGAATATGAAGGAATGTGGAGTACTATTCTGAATAAAAACTATTAAGTTTCTACGGGGACTTGGAATCAAACAAATGCTTTAGCTGTCTTGAAGCCATTTATTTGCTGTTTTTAGGCCATACTGCGGGTGCTCAAAGATAATTTCTTCTCTAGAATAGTAATTTTAAATTCCTATGTTTTACTAGCATCGGCTTGCGACTTTACCCGAGTCGAGTTTACTATCTAAATATTTACTGAGAATAAACTTTGTTTAATAACAACAAATCCTGACAAACATTTCTTTGATAACGTTACATTGTATATATATATATATATATATATATATATATATATATATATATATATATATATATATATATATATATAACTAGCATTAAGGCCCCATTTCCTAAAAACTGCTAAAAAGAGTTTTTTTTTATTAACATAAGAAAGCAAACAAGCAGATGGACCAAAGATGTAAATGGTGCGTTACTATCTTTTGGCGAGGTCTAATGCCACATGCATAAGTTTACCGGCTACCTTACCCTCCAAACCGGAACACGATAGTGACTAGCACTGACGCTATTGCGGCAGGAATAGGTAAGGCGGTTCTGCCTTTTTAAATACTCTTTTTTTTCTATATTTTCTCACCTTTTAAACCTTCCCTGGACTTCAACAATTAATTCAAAACCAAAATTAGCCAAATCGGGTCAGCCGTTCTCGAGTTTCAGCGAGATTAACGAACAGCAATTGATTTTTGTATATATAAGATATGTAATAGATAGTAGATAATAGATAGATAACGGACTATACATATAAAATTATTTTTTGACCCACGCTGTTAGCCCGCGAGTAGATTAACATGTTGTCGATATAGTTTTTCATGCAAACTTTCATGCCCTATCTCAGCCTCTTGAAAATAGTTAGAATTTATTTGATCCCGGATCTTTAACTATTTTCAAGCCAAGTTTCATTTAAATCGGTTCAGCTGCTTAGCTGTAAAAGCGTAGCAGATAGATAGACAGATTTTCATATTTATAATTTTAATGTGGATTGGATTTATATTCTAAGTGATGGTAGTAAGAGGTGGTAAGAAAGTTATTGGTTTCACACCGCTTTTAAGGTTTTTGCCCATTTTTACTACAATGTATGTGTATATGTGGAGTATGTGTGTATAAATATATATGTGTATGTGTGATTATAATCCGCTCATAACGTCTGAATGGCTTCACCGATAGAAAAGACATATTGAAGGGATTCTGTTGGATTTTATCAAAACTTAGACATCCTAAAATTTGATCCGATTCAGGCACGTAGATTTTTATCAATTTTAAAAAACATCAAAAAGTTTTCAAAAACGTTATTTAAAAAAAACAATGTTCACAATACTGTAAATTGGAATTAAATCGATTGTTTCGTTCGGGAGCTATTGTTGATATAAAAAATCATAGTGTTTTTGATATTACCTACTTTGAGGTTTTTGAGCTAAATAATTTTGTAATGAAAACAGCTTTTTAGAACTCTAGAAACTGCGCAAAATGTTGTTCGAAAAATTAAAATCAATTATTACGTTAAAAAGTTACAGCTTTTCAAAAATTTAATGTGTCGTTAACAAACTTTAGATTTTTGGACTCTTCGGGCTCAAACATCTATGCTTAGGTATAGTTTTTAAACATTGATATCAATGTTTTTAAAGCTTTAAGCTTTAAATACCTCAAATGAGCGACAAGTTTCAGGGATGACCAGATTTTTTGAGGTGTTTTTATAACTCTAGAAAATTTAACTTTTTAAATTAACTGCTCGTAGAAATCAAAATTTTAAATACGCTAAAGCTAAATTGCCTTTGCCTATGATCATAAGGCAAAGGCCAGTAGCGCTTGTGCTCGTTATCTTAAAGAAAATTTTGTGCAGCCTATTTTATAATATAGATTAAAAAATTAAGAATATTTGTTATGAATGGGGATTGATTTAAAATTATACGAATATAACCTGAGATTAATCTACAAAGATCTACATATTTGATTTGGCCGCTTTATAGCCTCCTCCATCTTGTTTACAAACTCATTATATAGTAAACATGAAGGCTTATACACATTCATTTATTATATTAATATGTGAAGCAAAATCTATGTACCCTTTGAATGGCTAATGAAGTTTGACAAAGTTTACAAGAACTTTACAAGAACTTGAAGCAAAATCTTTGC
Source organism: Apodemia mormo (assembly GCA_036924255.1). Classification (NCBI taxonomy): domain Eukaryota; kingdom Metazoa; phylum Arthropoda; class Insecta; order Lepidoptera; family Riodinidae; genus Apodemia; species Apodemia mormo. The sequence goes on along the minus strand of JAUPFN010000001.1, from coordinate 45,674,258 downwards.
ATCCCTTTTTAAGAGAATTACGCAATTGGTAAAACATGGCACGGTTAATGTTTAAATTGCGGAAGACTGTAGAAAACCAATATTTTTAAACAATATGCATTAGGAGTACTCTAAATTAGTAAAAACAAACATTGGAATACAGTTTGTGTAACGTTTAATTTGCAGTTATCAATATAACAAAATAATTTACATACATGTGTACTCATTTCTTTACGCCTAAGTCTGTTGTCAAATTTAAGAGAGATTTCACTGTTTGGTTGATCGAATTTCCACCACAAAGCGTTCGATAGTATTTGTTTAATGTTTAATGTGTATTACACAAAAAATTAATTAATAAAACAATGCATTACACACACCTATCGTCTTATTATGATTGATCGTTCATTCACGAAGTCATATTTTCTATTATTTAGAAAAAGGACGCAGCCCAAGGCAAAGGATTGAAATGTAATAAATTCTAAACGAGTCTAATTTTTACTTAGATCTACTTTTCGTGGAGTTATGGTTATGATGTGTAGCATATTTAGTATACCAGCATGAAAGAAGCATAGTAAACCTGATGGAAAAAAAAACATCGCCTACAGATACCAAAGATGTTAATGATATGTTGCTATGCTTGTGACGAGGTCTTAACGCCACATACATAAGTATACCGACTACCTTACCGTCAAAATCGGAACACGACAATGACAAGCATTGGCCGCCCCGTTGGTCAAGTGGTTAGCAAGCCTGACTACGCAATCAACGGGCCTCTGGTTCTATCCCCGACGGGGACAAGCATTTGTGTGATTAGCATACAGGTTTGTATTTCCGGGTTTGGGTGTTTAATAAATATATTATCCATGCATTCCTATGTATTAGTATCGTTAACTATCACCCATAACACAAATAAATAATTTGCTTACTTTGGTATTAGATCAGTAAGTGTAATTTGTCCCGTGAATACTTAAAAAAAGGCATTGACGCTATTGCGGCAAGAATAGGTAAGGCGGTGGTACCAGACCCGGCGGAACCATGCAGATCTTTACCATCTAGTAACCACGATGGTAGTGACTCGCATAGCCAAACGTTCGCCTCTTACGAACTGCCTGGCAGAACGGCAGATGGTATATTCTACAAGGGGAGCTCGGATCAACATGATAAGTACCTATTTTTTTACAGATTCATTATAAGAATCGTATACTGAACACCTCCCTTTTTTATCGGTTACCTGTATACCTTTATAATAAAATGTTTCCACATATTCCATGTCCCATGAGAATTTCAAGACAATACACTTTCTATACAATGAAGCAGGTGACAACGAACAGATTATAATCCCGGCAGTGCCTTTTGTGCCCACGCGGCACAAAGAGATTTCCGGAACAAATTGAGGTACATGTGAAGACGCCTATTTAGTTTTAATTACAACCCGCCCTTCTTCCTAATTGGGAAGGGTTATATAAATATCGCACGAGTTTTGTTCACGTATATTGCAAAATCCTTTTAGATATCGCATATATATTCCTATTATTATGATGTTGATGTTGATTATACTATTATGATGTTGATGATAAAAACTTAAAATGTGTAGTAATTTTTTCAAATATAAATTCCCCCTATTAGTCCGGGATCCTTTGAAGAATAAACCAATTTTCTTTGCAGGCAGGTCGGAAAAGGTGACCAATTGGCTATACGTGATACTACTAACGTGAATTCTAGGTGACAGAATTTCGCAACGTCTCGCTCGGGTATTAGTACCACCGCCTTAGCTATTCCTGCCGCAGTAGCGTCAATGCTTGTCATTATCGTGTTCTGGTTTGAAGGGTAGGGTAGTCGGTAGACTTATGCATGTGACATAGTCATCCCGCTACACGGATAGCATCGCACTATTAACATTTTTGATGTCCATACGCGATGGTTTCTCTTTCCATTAGGAGAGCTATCTGCCTGTGTGCTATTTGAATGGTATAAAAAATATCACTGTCTTGGAAACGTCAACTGTTAGGTATAATACGATTCAGATTGACTGACTCGCATCGGACCGGACGGCATTTCACAACGGGGGGAAAGTAAATTGAAATGTTTAAACAGGAAATACAGTTCATATTCCCGTCACATCTTATGATAAAAGACTCCGGACGCCTTCGAAGCTCTAAAGGGAGTCCACGGCAGATAATCGTCTCCGTCGGCATGCGTCGGGTCAGTCCAGAGCCATACGACCGTCGCGAAATGTGAACAAAGATTAGCGATTCAGCTCAAGTCGGGCTGTTTTGTTACGGCACCGACGTACGGGTACGGCACCGATGGACGCTGACGGCTTTCGCGTCACGCGTACAGCATTTGCGGCATGCATACGCATCCGTTCGAGCCCGGTCCAACGCGAACTGGTCGGTGTGAATCGTACCTTTACTAAAAATAGGCAGGTTGAGTGTGATAAATTTCTTAGGCCTTGTTTATTAAACTAATTACTTCCTGCGGTTTCACTTGTTCCGCTTCTGATTTAGCGTAGGAATATAGCTATTTTTATATCAATGGATGGAAAACAATCAGATTATCATTTCTTTATTTGCATAAAATAGGGTACATAATTAGATCTTATTTAAAAATATGTTGCTCTTTAATCGTATTTTGGCCTTTTTGCGGCGTGCAAATTACAATTGGGTTGATCATCTTTTTTTTAATTGATATCTTATTTTATTATGTATAATATAACAGTAACAATTTAGTCGCTAATACTGCTGAATTGAAGTGACAATATTTTACCCTCACTAAGATAGAAGAAACGCTAAATGGTGGTAAGTAACTATACCAAGTCCAGCTAAAAGACGATTGCTTTCTTCATAAAAAATATTCATCGACAATAGACGCAACAATGATATATTATCATTGTTGCGACATAATGCTGCCATTCATATGGTACCATATTCATAAATTTACTGTATACCATGCCTTTCAACCCAGAATACGAAAGTTATAAGCACTGACACTATTGCAGTAAGGTAAAGCGCAGAACTTGCCTAAATCAGCGCAAGTACATAGGAGCATTTTATAAAGGTTTTGCTCTTCCTCAATCTCAAAAATACCGGTGTTTTTTTGGAGCAGAATTATAACTATTGGGTTTTAATCGAGTTAACTACACACACAACACCCCACAACAGTATTTTTTAATATAACTTCCAGATTTATCTATCGAATGAGTACAAAATCTAATCAGCTCTATGCCTCAAAAAACTACGTCTAATACATAAATTGCATCAAAATCGGTTTATCCGTTTGATATTAATAGTTGACGAAAAATTTTTAAAAAAGTGATTTATCGACATAGCTTCGAAATTTTTCAACCAATCATTTTGTGGTATTCTAGGATATTTTAGTACTAAAAATAAGTCAAATGCCGTTTCAAAAATTAAAATCGAATTTGATTCTCAAAACTTATACCTTCAAATATTAAAACTACGTCGTTTTTAGCAAACTTACTTATTTTTTTAAATAACTTTCAAGTTAATTCACCGATTGACTTAAAAATATTATCAGCTTTTTTCTTTGAAAATCTTTTTTTTCCAAATACTGTTAATTTAATTCTATAATTAAATAATTAAAAAAAAAAGCTTTTTCTTCCAAATACTGTTAATTTAATCAAAATTGGTCAATTAGTTTGGGATTTATCAGTGAAGAAAATAAAAATAAAATATGTTTTTACATTGCATCGAAATTTTTCAACCTATCGATTATTTAGCTAAAGCAATATTTCAGATTTCAAAAATTGAGTTGAATACCATCATCGTTTTCAAAATATACAGCTTCTCAAAAATTAATAACTGCCATTTTTACAAAATAGATATCTGAACTGTTTGTTTGAATTTAGTGGGAAGTTTCAGGGATGACCCGTAGGGTCAACCGTTTACACATTTTTTTGTTAAGTTTTTAAAGTTTTCCCTAACGCAGGATAAGTGTTGAAACACACATATGTTACTAGGTGTAACATATGTGTGTTTCAACACTTATCCTTATCGATAAAAATAATGACTTTCCTGACCAAAATAATTATTTACATACATATATATTTTCACGCCAGATCCCTTACGGGGTAGGCAAAGAGAACCGAGTGCCATTCATCACGATCCTTGCAGGCTTGTCTCGCTTCCTCCACATTCATCACTCTCTTCATACACAGACGCCGGTTGCGAAGACTTTTGACACCACCTTCGGACAGTACTCGATCAATCTGATCGTGGTATAAATAATTATTTTGTGAACCAAATTTCTATACAAAATCTTTCCTATACAAAATGTTTTCTTCTAAAGCTTTCTCTTCCGAGTGGCTGGGTGTTATGGTCACATGCTATAAGTTTACCGGCTGCATTACTCTCCAAACCGGAACCCAACAATGACGCTATTGCGGCAGGAATAATTAAGGCGCTAGTACCAAATACCCGGGTGAGACGTTGCGGAACTCTATCGCCTAATAGTTACAGTTCTCCGTGTTGGATCCGGGCTCCTTTGAAGAATAGACCAACTGCCGTTCTGCCAGGGAGGTCGTAAAAGGCAACCGATTGGCTACGCGAGTCAGTCAGGTAGTAGAGTTCTGCATTGTCTCGCCCGGGTCTGGTACCACCACCTTACCTATTCCTGCCGCAACAGCGTCAGTGCTTGTCGCGGTCATGTTCCGGCTTGGAGGGTAAGGTAGCCGGTAAACTTGTGAATGTGGCATTAGACCTCGCCACAAGATAGCAACGCACCATTAACATCATTTGGTGTCTATAGGCGATGTTTCACTATTTCCATCAGGAGACCCATCTGCTTGTTTGCTATCTTATGATATAAAAAAAAACAATAGTAGTGACAAGTATAGCCAATCGGTTGCCTTTTACGACCTTCGTGGCAGAACGGCAGTTGGTCTATTTTTCAAAGGAGCCCAAATCCAACACGAGTTAAATCAGAAACAATAAATAATTATTCAGTTCATAAATTATCCCGGTTAAATATTTTAGCTCAAAATACACGATGTAATATTTTGATTAAAAGTACGAAGTACAAAAGCATCCCCCTGTGTTGAAAGACGAGATAAATATTTTCTAAGTATAGATATTATAAAATGTACACCTTTCTACCTTTGGGAGTTAGTTGACGGCGGAGCGCACTTTCTTGATATTTTATAAGGTGTTTGATGTTCTGACTTAAATTAGATTTTGTGTTGTGAATATTTGATTAATAATATTATTTTACAAGGTGAAAGCTATTTAAGTTAAAAATTGGATTTTTGCTTTATAGTCTAGTCAACAAATGACTTTTGGGTCAAACAATCTGCGCTTTCGAAAAATATGAACGTTTCTATCGTTCGATTAAGAATAGCGTGTAGATGATGATAGTTATGTGAGAGATGGTTTTCGAGAAAATTCTTTCAAACATTACAAAAGTTATAAACAATTAACTGAAAAATGTGGTTTGGTGTTTCGCAAATATCTTAAAAACTATTTGATATTTTTCTAAAAAATAATCAAAAAAGAAGAAAAGTTCCAAAAAAATGCTCCACCTTTCGAAACTATAGGCTATAAGGAGCTAGAAACTAACTTTTTTGGAGCTACTTATGAAAGGTCTTAGAGTAAATTTCCATTAGATACATTAAAAATATTATTTTTAACGTTCTAATTAATCAACAATTAGATTAGGATAATAATTTCAAAAGTTTGATTAATCATTGAAAATAAATTATGATGAGGTGCTTCTACTGTAAGTAAAATATTTAAAATAAAATCTAATAACTAGTTTTTTCACACTCCGGTTCTGTTTCGTAATAGCGTGAACGGAATGACAACAGTCGTTCCAGCTCAAAAACTTTCACCAGCTTTTCGAGTGGTGAGATTAGTGGTGATTTTCGTCACGTATGTGTAAGCGTATGCATGATTTATACTAATTAAATGTTTGTATTGCAATTATTAAGATCGAGCGAAAATGCCTAAAGATAGGCGATGGTACTGTAACGAAGGACAGTAGATTTCAGTGATGGTCATCAAGCTGACGACATTACTGAAAAAGGAAGATGTTCCCAATCGGGCAAAATTCACTGCTTGAGGATTATAAAGATAAGGTTTTGGGGTAATTCTTTAGCATCTTTGGTGCGATAAATTTCAAAAAATATCTGCGAAAAATTTCGCGGTAGTAATTAATACCTTTATTACTAAATTCAAGCTAGATGTTACAAACTCTACCAGTTTTCGTGAAACAAAATCTATATTAATACGTAAAGCAAAAACTTTGTAACTTTGGCAATCACCAGTGGAGTATAAAATTTTGCACAGTTGAAGTTAATGTTTCGGAGAGTGCAGATATTAAATATTTTTAATTAATATGCTTTAGAATGCCTTATTATGCATTAAATTCATGAAAATAAAAATTATATACACTACATTCATTTGACATACATTACAATATTCACACATGTATTATACTATTATATTTTTTATCAAATTCAAAAGAGATTTTATTGTTTAGTCTATGGTCGAATCCGATCATATCGCTAGTTGTTATCGCTAGTTAATTTAAATTCACTACATTCATTTGACATACATTATAATATACACACATGTATACTATTATATTTTTATCAAGTTGAAAAGAGATTTTATTGTTTAGTCTATGGTCGAATCCCACCATATCGCTAGTTGTTATCGCTAGTTAATTTAA